>JAJIBD010038327.1:0-10579 GCA_021461705.1 Cryptotis parvus | reverse complement strand
AATAATCTGGTAATCTCTCAACTACCTCCCATTCCTACAAAATTCCAAGAAAATTGTTCTAACCCCAAGTTTCTCAGTATCATCTGATTAGAGTCTGAGATTGGTTTGACTGAAAGTAAAGACATTTAGAGATGGGTTTTATTGGCTGGCAGTCTGGATTTGGGAGTCTGACTTTGACCTCTGGTTCAAAATATGACCTGAGGCTCTGAGCTCATTTGGAAAATGTGATAATGAGGATTAGTTTGAGAAAAGCGAGATGTCAAGAAGTGAGATTAGGGCTGAGTAAAATGAATTTTGCTCTCTGCATAAGTGATGCCCTATTTTGAGAAAAACAAGAGAAGGAAAAGCAGCACCACAGAGGACTGAGTGTTTAGAAACTGCCTATAAGCCTTTTTGTGAGGTGCGTTACCCTCCGAAAAAGCCATGCGTATTTAGAATGGTATCACTATCACTCTCTTCCGCATTCATCATCTATTTGCTAGAGCAAACACTCAGTAATATTGAGTCCAATATAATTTTTAGGATTTCAGCTAAAATTATGCATCCAAGAAACCATTGCTATAATCTATACCATAAACTTGTGACCTCTAGAAAATTTTCTCCCCCATTTTATTCTGTTGTATATTAGAGAAAGAGATAAAAAGAAAGTGAGGGACACCTAGTGTAAAGAATCGCCATCGATTTCAGCCACAGAACACAGTGTTTTGTTCTATAGTCTGCTCTGCAATAGCATTCAAATCTCTAGGACACATGTATATCTTTGTCCAATTTCTTTGTTTCCCATTCTTAGCATTGGAAATTCTTTATAAGTCACATAATTTTCAAAGCCTCTCACCAAAGATTTTAGATTTATAATAATACTTTCATTATCAAAAAGTTACACATACTCAGTTTGAAATAAACTTAGAAAAGCAACGAAAGTAAAAAAACTTTAAAGCTTTAACATTATTCTAGAAAATGCCAGAGCAACAGCATAAATGGCAAAAGAAGATGGTAGAGAGCAGAAACAGAACCAAACCTTTTTTGAAGGTGACCGGGCCGGCTTCTCTTCTGAGCGAAAGAACACAAGTTCACTGTTTGCTAGTTCTGACCTGTTTAGGGCAGAGTCTAGAAGGGTGAACCGAGTTGAGAGAAAATCCTTTCATTAGTAAGGGAAACAGCTAGAAGACTCAGAAAATAATGAATTCAGTTACAACTATATAACCCTATGTTTCAAAATCTTTCCAGCATGCGTTATTTTAGGACTTCCGGTAACTGGAAAATGTTAAGCTTCTGCACCAAAAATCTGAGGAATTTTGAGATAGGAAAAGGTTTTTAAAACATAGAAGATGAAAAAATGCTTTTGAATGGGAATTCATTTTGTTCCTAGTCAAGCTTTTTAAATTAGCTTGAGGTACGAGCTAAAATACAAACAAAATAGCATAAGGGGAAATGTCTTAAAGATACAAAGATGAAAGTTTAAACTGCTTTAAAAATACACATTGAGAGACTTTAAGGGGCTCCTAGTGTAAGAATGCAAGCTAAAAATACTGAACAAAATAGCACATGAAATGTCTTAAAGATACAAAACAAAGTTTAAACTGCTTTAAAAAAATACAATTCAGAGACTTTAAGGGCAGGCATTCTAAAATCACTTAATCACTCTGACTTCCCCGTACATCATCTATTTACTCGGAGGGCACCAGTAACATCTCACTATGTCCTGTCAGCAAGCAGATAGCCCAAGGACATCTGCCTGCTCAAGGAACATAAAGAGCCTCAAACCATTCCATCAGGTCATGGGAATGGGTCTATAATTGTTACTGGCATGTCAAATACGACATGGGTAGCTCGCCAGGCTCTGCCGTAGGCGGGTGAAATAATCTTGTTGTCACCTCAAAACTCGAGCATTTATTGATGAACCGCCTCCCTTGCCCCGCCACCCCAGCGGAGCCTCACAAGAAGCCAGAGGAACCCCCACACCATGAGGGCCGCCATTTTCCACATCCGGACTCCCCTTTCCTCAGAGCTCCACCCAGCAGAAGAGCTGATTACACCCCAGCTGTGCGTGCGGCAGCTGGTTCATCAGGCATTCTAAAATAAAATAAAGAATTTCAGAAAAAATAAAAGTTTAAAGTGGACAAAAATCAGAAATTTACAAGTTGTTCCAGAGTATTTTTCTGCCAAATACCTTTTTGACTTACTAATTCAGTTGAGTAAGGGAAGAAGGAAGAGAAAGAAGAAAGGAAGAAAAATAAATCTATACCAAATTGCATTTAGCTGAATTTGGTACCCTCAACCTCTAGTATGGAGGGGAAGAAAAGATCTCAAAACAATTTGAAGACCTGAAGAATAAGCCTTTTTAGAAATCTACACATAGATGAATACACACAGAAAATGTTATGCAACATTCAGGGGTTAACCCAAATCACCCCCCCAAATCTTGCGCCCCCAAAGCAGCACTCCACATATTTCCTTGTGGTATTCTATCTTGTGGTTTCTATAGCTTTTCCCTGTAAACATATATAATATTCAACCCATTTATTTCACAATTTATATTTTGAAACTATGTGCCAATAGTTCTTTGGAGACTCCCAGGAATATCAAATCTGAATCATCAAACTGGGTTATAAATGGATGCTGAGAAAAAGCATCCAAATAAGAGATTTTGTTTTCTTAGCAAACAGTTGAGGACACTGAGGCTTAGAAAGACTGTGACCAGGGTAGTGATGGAGGACAGAAGTTATCTGATCTCTTTTTCACTAAAATTCATCTTCCACCTTACTCTGCTTTATGATGTGTTAACGTCAGCTTCATTTTTCTTTAGAAAATAATGCCTACACAGTAAGACCATGGCATAGGACATAAAGAATATGTGACTTTTGAAGATGCCAAAAGAAACTCAGCTCCTTTCTGAGTTGAACTGTGTTGTAGGAAAAAAAATCGAATTAAAAAGGCAATTCTTAGATAGAAATTAGAAACTTTGGGGTTTCTGTTTATATTTACAAAAAATCTGCATCATACAAATCATGGATAAAGAAGGGTAAACAACATTTATATATTTATATTATATATATATATATTTATATTATATATATATTATATATATAATGTGCTGAGCAGGGATTTTATAACAGAAAAGCGAACTTCCCTCTAATCTTTTTTTTGTTTGTTTGTTTTTGGGGCCACTCTTGCAGTGTTCAGGCTTTTTAATTTTATTTATTTATTTTGCTTTTTGGCAATGCTTAGGGGTCACTCTTGTCTGTGCTGGGGGACCGTATGGTATATTGGGGATCGAACCTAGGTGGCCACGTGCAAGGCAAACGCCCTACCGCTGTAGTGTCCCTCCGGTCCCTCAAGGGGACCCTCCTGGTGCTCAAGACCTACTCCTGGCTCCTGACGGTTTGGGAGATCACATGGTATGGGGAATTAAACCCACGTCAGCTGCGTGCAAGGCTGTAGGGCTGTACTATCACTCTAGTCCCGGCCCTTGATTTCTGAAGTATCGTGTCACCAACAAACGGTTGGCACCTAGATGTCTTTTCAAACCTTTTCCTAGAGGGACTGAGAGAGAGCTGAAGAGTTAAGGCACAGGTGATGTACTGAACTGGTTTTAATCCCAGACACCACATGGCTCCACAAGCACCAAGGGTGCAGCCTTGGGGGTGGGGCTGAGCTCCACCAGAATAGCCCTGAGGAATCCCCAATACCACATCCTCCCTGGCTTCTGAGCACCTCTTGGGAGTACCCCCTGCCACCCCCCCAACTATCACTATCACTATCTTCCCGTTAATCATCTATTTGCTAGAGCGGGCCCCAGTAATATCTCCATATGTTCTGTCTCATGCTAGTAGAACCCAAAGGCATCCGCTTGCTCCAGGAACATAAAGAGCCTCAAACCATTATATTAGGTCCCGGAATGACCTAATATAAATGTTACTGGTATTTGGCATATCAAATACGACACGCAGCAGCTTGCCAGGCTTGCCGCGGCAGGTGGCATACTGTTGTAGTCACCTCTAAATAAAGCATTTATTGATGAACCGCATGGCTAGCGACCGCGGGCCGGCTGTGATAGTCTGGTAACCCTTTCCCGACAAGCACAAGGTTGAGATTCAAAACCCCAGGG
Organism: Cryptotis parvus; assembly: GCA_021461705.1. Lineage (NCBI taxonomy): Eukaryota > Metazoa > Chordata > Mammalia > Eulipotyphla > Soricidae > Cryptotis > Cryptotis parvus. Next base: position 6,471 of record JAJIBD010038327.1, on the reverse strand, counting down.
CAGCCTTCCTGCAGAGGCGATCTGACCCTGTCCTACAAAAGCCTCCAAGGACGCATAGTCCTGGGGACCTTTCCCACAGCCCCTGGGGCAGAGGGTGTGAGCTCAGTCTGCAGGTGCAGGACGGAGGAGCCTGTCTGCTCCAGGGTCCGGGATCCAGGCAGGAGCAAAACAGATTGGAAGCATTTGTTTATAAGGAACATCAAAATGTTCAAGTCGGTTTGGAAGGGAGGCAGGAAGATTATCCAGAGACGCTTGGGAAGTCCCGTATTCAGAGCCGTGTTTCAGCGTGTGCAGAGGGGTGAGTGTCTCAGGAAGATGAATCCGCTCCACAGTCTGCCGCGATGATCAGTCTCTGGGACCTGAGTCAGTCTCTGCAGCCCTCTTTGACTCAGTCGTGCTCAGGGACCCCTGCAGGGGCGCGCTTCTCTTGTTCTCTAGTGGGGTTGCTGGAGTTAAGGATGTGATTGATCCATTGAGAAACTCTAAAGACTTTATAAGTAGCTCAATAAAGTAATGTTAAGGAGACATAAAATGCTTGTTACTTTTCTTTTTCAAATCATTGGGTTTTTTTTTTTTGAGGGGGTTGGGGTGGGAATCACACCTGGCGTATGCTCAGGGGTTACTCCTGGTTCTGCACTCAGGAATTGGGGGCAGTGCTTGGGGGACATATGGGATGCTGGGGATGGAACCCAGGTCTGCCCCTTGCCAGGCAAACGCCCTTCCCGCAAATCATTGTTCTTGAGGGAATGTAGCAGCATTATTTTGGGGGACTTGAGGGAACTAAAAGAAGGTAAATTTAGGAGGTGTGTTTGCAATGGTCAACATTTATGTTCTTGGCGTGGCAGTTACCTCTCACCTCCTGGTAGCGCTGGATTGGGGGTGGGGCATGTGTTACCCGACTTCTGAATACAGACGATGTGCTCTGGCTTTTCTAAAATCTATTTTCTTGCTCCAAAAACTTAATGCCTGTTGAAGGGATGGGTGTTGAAACATTGTATAACTGAAACCCTATCATGAAAAACTTTGTAACTGTGTACCTCATGGTGATTCAATTAAAAAAAGTTTTAAAAAATTAATACCTGAGAGCTGTAGAATGTAATAACCATCCCTAATATATTTGGTGGCCATGTCCACTGACTCTTGGGGTTGGTGAGAACAGTCTGCCCATATATATATATATATATATATATATATATATATATATATATATAAAAATATTGTCTATTGTCTATTATATATTATATATTGTATATTGTGTATTGTGCATTGTATATTTATAATATATTATATATTATATTTAATATATTATATTATACATTATATATATATTTTTCTTTTTGGGTCACACCCAGCGATGCTCAGGGGTTACTCCTAGCTCTTTGCTCAGGAATTATTCCTGGCGGTGCTCAGGGGATCATATGGGATGTCAAGGATTGAACCCGGTCGGCCACGTGCAAGGCAAATGCACTACACGCTGTGCTGTCGCCCCGGCCCTGGCCCCTACCCCAATATTTTGAAGGGAGGTGATTATACCTCATAGACTATTTGCCCTCTTTTAAGGTGCATAACCTTCTTTTCCTTTCTAGCTACACCTTCACATAGGGATTAATCCATTAATCACACATTGGGTTAAATACTTTCTAGCTAGATTCAAGGAAGTAAAGCGAGGTAATACATAGTCCCGGCTTAACAAGATTCACACTCTAGAATTACAGTATTGGAAATTTGGGGTCCTTAATGGGGGTAGCTGGGTAGTTGTCCCCATCAGTTGGCCAATACATATGACAGTGCGTCTGGGGGGGCTTCTCGGAGCACTATTGGAAACAAATATGTCCTGGGCAGGAACAGACTGACTAGTCACATACATTTTTCTGCCATTTGAAAAAGTGTAAACCCATGAGGATACACTTAAGACAACTAAGGTGGAAAAATTGTCAATATGTATTAAATGAGGAAGCAAGGGGGAGAAATATGAGCCTGACTCTTAAATACAAAGGCAGATAAATTTTAGTGGCTAGAGATAGCTGGTATAGCTGGTCAGAACTTGCCTTGCATACAGTAGGCCTGGGTTCAATCCCTGGCACCCCATTCAGCCCCTCTTGTACCACACCAGGAGTGATCCCTGAGCACTGGACCAGGAGTAAGACATGAGTACATTGGGTGCGGCCCCCAAACCAGAAACACTAAACAAAAGAATCACAGATACAAATATTTAAATATTTTGCATTTGTCAATTTATCTCAGTGAGCCTGATTTTTATTTTTATCCTTACAATTTTACTTATTGTGGTTTGGGGACCATACCTGGCTATGCTCAGGGTTTACTCCTTGCTTTGTGCTCAGGGATTATTCCTGACCTGGCTTCTGGAATTATCTGCAGTGCTGGGACCCCAGGTCGGCTGCCTATACGGTCAGTGGCCTACCCACTGTACTATTCTATTTAGAAAAGAAATAAAGCATTTAAAATAAATATAGCCGAAACTGATCATATCATTTTTCCACTCCTTGCTTCTGTAAGCCCAGGTTGTGTTTGTATGTCGTTCATGTGTGATGACACACAGTAGAACTGTCTGAAGATTTAGGTTTAAATCTATCTGCACTTTCTGGCTCTCGAGATGTGTTACCAGCTGTGTGACTTAAGCATGATGCTTTCATGTATAATACTTAGTGCTGTCCACCCAACCTAACTCCCAGTTTCGAGGAGGTGCAGGAAAGATTGAAAATGTTTTGTAAACTGTAAATCATACAAATTCTTGAATTTTCAGCACACACACCCCAAACTGCAGTATGTATGCAATAAGAATCAGTTTCCCCCTCCCTGCTAAATCTGTAAGTCACAAAATCTTTTCCCTATTTTCTGGTTTTGACTAATACTATTTGGTACATGGGCCTGAATATTTGTCTCTCTTAGAAAACACTACTTGATTTTAGAAATATTTATTCTGATGAATAAGAATTCAAGTGGGTTTTAACCCTGGCACCAAGCACTGAATTGTATAACAGGGTGCCCTGTGACCACTAGTACACAGGTCCCAGGCATGAATCACAAATTAAATCTTCATATTAAAATTATGTGATTAACAAATGTATTAGGCTAATGTGGAGAGTATGATAAAAAGACATGACTCACGCTCTAAACAGATATCTAGTTAAGAGGATATCATAAGTAAACCTAATTAAAAGTATAAGGACAGTTTAAATCTACAGAGAGCAGCGATATTAAAAAGTAGATCAAAACTTGAAGGATAATTGCTTTGGGAAAATGCCAGTAAGATGAGAGCACACAGAGAGTTGAGTCGCTGGATATTTTAAGCTTACAGGTTAAACTAATGAATTATAGGTGGGGAGAAAAAGAAATCAAAACCTGGCCAGACAGTAAGCCATCTGGCTTCAACACCAGAATATCTGGAGAATTTAGATTAGGACAATTTGTTAAGATCTTTTGAGGCTTTGATTATGGAACTTCAAGACATTGGAAGAAAACAAGAAACATAGTCTGGTCAATTACTTGGAGCCATGAAAACGCAAGTCATTTTTCTAAGCCTTGGTTTTTTTCATTTAGAAACAGATCCTAGTTAAAGTAGAAAGCTAATGTGCAGTAAAATTGTTCTGTGAGTTGAAACAATAAGTTAGAAATTGTACTTGTCAGGGTCTGAGGGATGTAGAGAGCTGCCCAGGTGACGCCCAGGCTGGGGTACAGACCTGACACTTGATGATGGACTCAACCGCTTTTTGTAAAATTGTTTAATTTACTTTTTATTATACCACCATGAGATATACAATTACAAAGACATGCATGTTTGGGCTTCAGTCATACAGTGTTCCAGCACCCATCCCCTCCATCAGTGCCCATTTCCCACCCAGTGTCCCCAATTCCCCCCACACACCATGGCAGGCACTTTGCCTTCTCTCTCTCTCTCTCTCTCTCTCTCTCTCTCTCTCTCTCTCTCTCTCTCTCTCTCTCTCTCTCTCCCTCTCCTTCTCTTACACATTGTGGCTTGCAATACATACATTTAGAGGTTATCATGTGCATCCCTCTGCCTATATTCAATGCCCAATTCTAAGCTAGTATTATCATTTCCAACGATTATTAGCACACTGCTCCCTTCTCTGTCTAACCTCTGACTCCCACACACTTGCAGTTGATTGCACCTATTGACAAGACTTCCTAATCCATGTTTTGCCTGGCCTTGGGTATTGGTATCATACTATATATATATATATTTATACCACAAATAAATTCAGTCATTCTATATATCTGTCCTTTTCCCTCTGACTAATTTCATTTATAGGAAAAATTTTTTTTTAATTTTTTAATTTTTACAATTACAAAGATATACAATTAAAAAGTTCATATTTGGGTTTTGGTCATACAGTGTTCCAGCACCCGTCCCTCCACCAGTGCCCATCTCCCACTAACAACATCCCTGGTTCCCTCCCCCTACCCAGCCCTGCTCCATGGCAGGTTATTTATTTCTTTGCCTTTCACTCTCTTTCTCTTTTCCTTCCCTTCTAGACTATGGATTACAGAACATACATTAAAGGGTTGTCATGTGAATCCTTTTGCCTCTATTTCATGCTCAGTTCTAGGTTGGCATTAGTACCCTCGACAATTATTAGCACCCTGTTCCATTTTTCTGTCTCACCTAAACTCTAACTCCCACACGTTTGTGATAATTTCCACCTTTGACAAGACCTCCTGATATATGTTTCACTTGACCTTGGATATTGGTATCTTAATATGTACATATATATTTATGTTATGCAGATAAATGCAGTCATTCTGTATCTGTCTCTCTCCTTCTGGCTAATTTCGCTCAACATAATCTTCTCCATGTCCATCCATTTATAGGCAAATTTTATAACTTCATTTTTCCTAACAGCTGCATAGTATTCCATTGTGTAGATGTACCAAAGCTTTTTATCCAGTCATCGATTTTCGGGCACTCTGGTTGCTTCCAGATTCTGGCTATTGTGAATAATGCTGCTATGAACATAAAAGTAGGGATGGTGTTTCTGCTGCGTATTTTTTGGTTTCCCAGAGTAGATTCCCAGGAGTGGTATGGCTGGGACAAATGGGAGTTCAATTTCTAGGTCTTTGGAGGAATGTCCATATTGTTTTCAAAAAAGGCTGTACCAGCCGGCATTCCACCAACAATGGATGAGTGTCCCCTTTTCCCACATCCACGCCAGCACTTGTTGTTCTTGCTCTTTTGAATATGTGCAGTCTCTGTGGTGTAAAGTGGTATCTCATTGTTGTTTTGATTTGCATCTCTCTGATGATTAGTGATGATGAGCATTAATTTCATAACTTTGTTTTTCCTAACAGCTGCAGAGTATTCCATTGTGTAGATGTACCACAGTTTCTTTATCCAGTCGTCTGTTCTCGGGCACTCTGGTTGTTTCCAGATTCTGGCTATTGTGAATGGTGGTGCTTTCAAAATAAAAGTGCAGATGGTGTTTCCGCTGTGTGTTTTTAGCTTCCCAGGGTATATTCCCAGGAGTGGTATGCCTGGGTCAAATGGGAGCTCAATTTCTAGTGCTTTGGGAATGTCCATATTATTTTCAAAAAACAGCTGTACCAGTCAACATTCCCACCAACAGTGAATGAGAGTCCTTTCTCCGCATCCACACCAGCACTGGTTGTTCTTGCTGTTTTGGATGTGTGTCAGTCTCTGTGGTGTGAGATAATGTCTCATTGTTGTTTTAATTTACATCTCTCTGATGATATGAAAAATGATGAGCATTTTTTATGTCTTTGACCATTCAAATTTATTCCTTGTCTAAGTTTCTGTTTATTTCTTCTCCCCCATTTTTTGACGAGGTTGACTGTTTTCTTCTTGAAAAGTTCTACCAGTACCTGATATATCCTGGATATTAACCCCTTATCAGATGTGTATTGGGTGAATATCCTTTCCCACTCTGTGGACTGTCTTTGTATCTTCTTTATCTTGTTCACGTTTCTTTTGAGGTGCAGAAATTTTTGTTTCATGTAGTCCCCCCGTGTTTATCTTTGCTTCCAACTGCTTTCTTAGGTGTCAACCCCTCTTTGCAGAGCTGCTGGCTGCCTGGGCCAGGTCCGTTTAAGGACTTCACTCCATGTCTTTGAACTGTCTCTGGCTAGGAAGGTTTATCACTACTCTCTTATCTTATCCTTCTTCCCCTCTTATTCTATCTTTGCAGGCACTGTGACTTACAATGCAATTCATAATAGTTTCAGGCATACAATATTACAGCATCCCACCTGTCACCAGAGTGTCAGAGTTCCTGCGTGTCTCATGGTCTTAGCCCACCCTGCCACTACATCCCGGCAAACTCACTTCTGTGTTCTAGTTCTCAGCGCGTCTGTTGATATCGGCCGCTTTTATTTCCATATTGTGTTTCTTTGTATCTTACAGATAAAAGACCATTTTGTGCTTGGCCCTACCGTCTCCCTCTGACAGACTGACTCAGCATGAAACCTTGCAGCTCC
>JAJIBD010038326.1:0-34141 GCA_021461705.1 Cryptotis parvus | reverse complement strand
CTGTAATATGTAAAGAAGTTTGTGGCAGCATATACCATAAAGAAGGGTATGATGTAACAAAGTGTTTTGTATTTGAAATTCAGGCTCCACATTTATAAGTTCAAATTAAACAGTCCACCTAATATCTTTTTTCTAAAAAATGATGACAATTAATAAAACCTTTCCCATAGCATTATTTGGCTACATAAGTAAGTTATTTCCTATAAATAATTTATTACATCTTCTTGCTCATGATAAATGCTCTCTATGAACTGAGTCAAGAACTGGGAAAATAGGGGGCCAGAGCAATAGCCCAGCGGTAGGGCATTTGCCTTGCATGCGGCTGACCTGTGCCAGCCTGGGTTCGATCCCCGGCATTCCATATGGTCCCCGAGCACCGCCAGGAGTAATTCCTGAGTGCAGAGCCAGGAGTAACCCCTGAGTGCCACCGGGTGTGACCCACAAAGAAAAAAAAGAACTGGGAAAATATAATTATGTCTTCATTTTTGCCAATGTCTTGTGAATAATACAAAAATCTCATTTTCATGATAGCTCTTAAAAGACACCTTGTTTTGCAAACCATTGGTCACTATAACTAGTTATTCTTCTGAAGTTCCAGTCCATTAACCCCTATCCATAATATTCTATAGTGCTTGACAGCTCCTTTCTGTTAGAAAAATGTAAATTATTTGATGTTATTACCTGTCACATCTATTATTTATCATGCATAGTTTGAAATTACTAAAATCTCTGCATAAAAGAGTCTCTCTCAAATGTATCTAATACCTTTGCTGCTCTCTGTTCTGAAGTCCCTGAAATTAAGACTGTTTCTACCTCTTACATGGCATAAGGTGTATGATCAGGTTAATTTCACAGACAGAACTAAAAAGGAAGTTGATAAGAAAAAAGGGTTCCAAGAGTATCCTTGTTGGTTTCTGTATTTTTTTCTCTTGTCCTTAAGGTAAAATATTCTGAACAATCGAATAATAAGCCTAAAAATTTATGATTTTATAAGAGGACACAATTATTGTTATTACTTATCATCATCATCATTATTAATAATAAAATACCACAAAATGACCCCAGGGATGGAAAATAACAGGATGTTTCTGAAAGTGCCAAGAGTTTGCTGGTAATAGAGAAGGCAGCAGCAGCAGTTCCAAAGCTTTGCATACATCTTTTCTAAGCACTTGGTATCAGGTAAAGAAGGAATAGTTTCAGAGCTTCTTACCTATCCAGGATGAACTATGTGTAATTTGGAAAATCAGAAGAGCATGCCCAATGATCAAATATATCAGAGGACATTGAATCTTATTTGACGTCATAGACATAAACTCTGATTTGAACAGGATATCTGAAAGAGAGCAGAAAGATTTGGTAAATATAGCAGCAGGTTCATGAAGTCTTTTAAAATTACTTACTGCTGCTAAGAACACAGGTCCTCAGATACACTTTAAATTAGGCTATTTAGGGTTATACCAGGGAAACTGGTCTATGAGCTACAAAATACACCTGAATTGGGGACTGATTGGAAAAAATATAAAACATGATTTAATGGAAGATTAATTTGTTACTTGTTTTCTTATATTCTAGGGCACAAATCCATGTGATGAGGAAACTACAGGTATCATGGTACATGTAAGAATTGGGGAAATTAATGGTTGTGAAACTGGATCACAAACTAATGGTTGTGAAATGGCTGTGAATCTGGAAAATTTTAGGAATTTAAAGAAAATGTAGTTGCTCTGAAATTTCAGAAATACATCAGAGAAAGCCTTTTGATCTTTAGTGTTTCAATTCCTTAAGTAGAACAGGAAATAATCTTCCCAAGAAACAATTTATTTAAAAAATTTTAAAGCCTGATTAAAAGATATTAAAAATAATGAATTGATAATTGGTGATAAAGCAGAACACTCATTGAGTCTTCTCAAAACTTAGAAAGTAGAGGGTCCTGGAGAAGGCTGAGTGGCCATTACACCACCTGCAAGTGTGAGATCACAAGTTTCATGCCTGGTGGTATTTGCATGAAAGATTGTAGAAACTGTGTTCTCTGGTATTAAGAACAATTTTCAGAAGCACTGTACCAAGGGACTTGCAACTTACAATACAACCCTGGAGAGAACAGCAACTTAAATCAAGAAGTTGCACAACAATCTTAACTAAAAATAATCTAAAAATAAAACGCACCCTCAGTGGTATAATAAAATACTTTAGGGGGGGCGGAGGATAGCCCAGCAGGTAGGGTGTTTGCCTTGCACGTGGCCGGCCCATGCCGCCCGGGTTTGATCCCCGGCATCCCATATGGTCCCCGAGCACCGCCAGGGAGTAATTCCTGAGTGCAGAGCCAGGAGAAACCCCCTGAGAATTGCCGGGTGTGACCCAAAAAAGCAAAAAATAAAATAAAATAAGATAAAATACTTTAAAAAAAATAAATAAAATTAAAAAAAGGAAAAAAAAAGAATAGAAATTGGCCCAACTCGCACATAACCCAGAAAAAAAGTCATGACTTTATCAATATCATTCCCCTATATGGGCTGTAATGGTCAATATAATTAGTGCTGGCTAGGGGAGCACGCATTGGGATGGGGTGAGTGGGAAACGAGGGTCTTTGGTGGAGGTGGGAGCACACTGGTGGTGGGATTGGTGTTGAACGAGGAATCTTTCTAACTGTATTCTGAAAAACTATGTACTTTGTAAATCACAGTGTTTAAATAAAGCTTAAAAAAAGAACAAAAAAACGAACAAAAAATTTTAAAAAAAATAAAATGCACCCCTACCGAATGTGAGAAAACATTTGCACACAGTGCATTAGATAACCAGAGTTAATCACTTGTATCACTTGTCTTCCCATTGTTCATTGATTTGCTTGCTCAGGAACCAGTAATCTCTTCATGTGTCTTGTGGGGAGCTAGTGTAGCCCAAGGGGCATCTGCTCACTCCAGGAACATGAAGAGCCTCAAACCACTCCTTCAGGTCATGGAAATGAGGTGTATAACTGTTACTGGTTTTGGCATATCAAATATGACACGGGTAGCTTGCCAGGCTCTGCCACGTGCGTGGGATACTTTTGTAGTAGCCTCTCGTCTCATGCATTTATTGATGAACCGCACTGCTGAAAAGCAGCTGCAACCAGAGTTAATATCCAAGATATAAAAAGTACTCAAGAATCTCAATTAAAAAATCCAACAACTTAATCCAAAAATGGGGAGAGAGGTTGAACAGACATTTCCCCAGAGGAGATATTCAGGTAACCTAGGCAGATGAATAAATGCTCATCACTTATGACTAGAGAAATGAGCATCCAAACGACAATGAGATATCATCTCACACAAGTGAGAATAGTACATCTCAAATAATTTAAAAACATCCAGTATTAGTGGAGTTGTGAGAGAAAGGAACCCTCATTCATTATTTATTGGTGGGAATATCATCTGGTTCAAACTCTATGGAAATTAGAACACAGATTTCTCAAAAAGGTATAATGAGAACTTCCACGTAACCCAACAATATCACCTTAGCATATACACCCCAAACATAAAATATTTATTTGAACACCGATGAACATAGGTGCAGGGCTTTGTACAATAGCCAAGATATGTAAACAACACTAAAGCTAAACTATGGATGAATGGATCTAGGAGTTGTGGCATAGAGACACTTAGGAATATTTCTTATGCAGCTGTAAGAAAGGACAAAATTATTCAATTTGCTGCTACATGAATGAAACCAGGGAATAACATGCTGAGTAAAATGCTGAGAAGGAAAGTGATGAATACAGAATGATCTCTTTCCATATGTGAGATACAAAGATACAAGTACGGATTCAAAACTTTGAAACAAGAGAGCAACAAGCAGTCAAAGATATGAGAACTGAAGAGTTGGCCCATGGCAGAGGTCTTTGGGACCTTGGTTGAGGGAAGTGGGCACACTAAGTGCAGGTAGTGCTGAAATAATCTATGCAGGAAACTATTATTAACACTTATAGATTACAGTACCTTAATAAAGATTTTTCTTTTAAAAAAGGATATGTCATCAGAAACACCATTTGCAATTCTATGTTCATTGCAGTTCTATTCACAAAAGCCATAATCTGGAAACAACCTGCTTGTCTGAGAACAGATGACTAGAAAGAAACCATGATACATCTACACAATAGAATACTATGCAACTGTTAGGAAAAATGAAGTCATGAAATTTGCCTATAAATAAATGGAAGGATATGGAGGGTACCATGCTGAGTGAAAAAAGTCAGAAGGAGAATAGATATAGAAGGATTGCATTCATTTGTGGAATATAAAAATATAGTATGTAACTAATATTCAAGGTCAGGGAAAACAGGGTCCAGGAACTAGTTCAAGGGTTAGATTCTATCACAAGTGTGGGGAGCAAAGGTAGGTGATATAGAGAAGGGACCAGTTTGACATTAATGGTTGGGAATAGTAACAGTATACTAGGTTATATACTAGACACATATATACCCGGCAGAGCAGAAACCAGCTTTCCCCATTGTGTGCGGCCATACAGCGGCCGCACGATTTACCTCCAAATTTCTGTGAATATTCTACCCACCCCTCTGAGAGATTCCCACAAAGTAATGAGAGTATAGCACCCACACGGCAGAGCCTGGCAAGCTGTCTGATGCGTATTCGATATGCCAAAACCAGTAACAAAAAGGTTTATTTTCCTGACCCTGAAAGAGCCCTTAATATGGCAGCAGTAAGAAAGGTGAACAAGCAGTGCCTGATAAAATTTCACTGCCATCCTAGGCTGCCAAATGAAGAAGGACTAAAATGACTGTCTGTAATTTCAGTGCACGTATGCTGGCATCGGAAGCATATATTGAGGATCTGATGGTGCAAGCGCAAAAGATCAAGTACAATATCATTTGTCTGACTGAGATGAGGAGACATCAGTCGCATCATGCTGTATTTGACACTAGAGAAGAACTCTTCCTAGGAACATGCGACGAAAGAGGCATTGGTGGCGTTGGTGTCCTTGTCAACATGAACATGGCCGTCAACATTGATTCATTTGAATGCCTAACAAACTGGATAGGAGGATTACACTTGAAGAAATGTTGCCCACTGCCAGAAATTTCTATCTTTATTGTCTACGCACCAACATCCACATACAAAGGAGATGAAATTGAGAAATTCTACATGGAACTGGAGGATTTCTATAAAAAAGATCACTCCTTGGCTTCCAGAAATGTCTGCAATCTCCCCCACAGGTGTGTGTGATCCCTGCGTCTCCGAAGACCCAAGCTGCTCCAAGGAAGAGCGGAAACTCCATCAACAGGAACCAAGGCAAACTGCCTTGGTTTCACCCCAGACCCCTTGGGCCCTGCTCTTCCGGGAACGTCTGCAACCTCCCCCACAGGTATGTGTGTGGATCCCTGTGTCTCTGCGGACCCAAGCTGCCCCAGGAGAGAGCGGAAACCCCATCAATGGGAAAAAAGTCAAACTGCCTTGGTTTCACGCCAGACCCCTTGGGCCCTGCACTTCTGGGAACATCCCAAAACTCAAAACAAGCGCAGACACGCTAGCATGTCCGCATGACCCTCTTACTACCTATCTTGCGTTAGGTACCAGTGAACCTTGGTTCCTACATCCTTGCCACCCACCCAAACTCTGCAAACAGACCAGACACCTACTAACTGTACTATCTAGTCACCCAAGAACTCATATTTGCGACCTACAATAGTCATAATGGTAAAGCAACGTAAAATTCCATCAAGCTCTGTGAGTGAAGTCACTGGTCCAGATGAGCCAAGCAATACCAATGAGTTGTATAACCTCTCTGATAAGGAATTTCGGAAAGAACTGTTAAGGATTCAAAAGGAATTCAAAGAAGCAATGGAATGCAAAAATCAATAAAATACAAGAGGACGTGAGAGAAGAAGTGAGGAAAATGCAAAGGGAAATGACAGGTATTAAAAATGAGGTAAATGAAATAAAAAAACACAGTGGAAGACCATCATAGCAGAATAATAGCTACTGAAGAAAGAATCAGTGATCTCGAAGACAAGTTCCAAAGATTCTCTACACAACAACAGAAGATGAAAAAAAGACTCACAATTACTGAACAGACAAGAAGAGATAATCAGGATGAAGCCAGAAGAAACAATATACGGATCATTGGGGTCCCAGAAGGGCAAGAAGAAAACCCTGATGAAGAAGAAACTGTCAAAGCCATAATTGATGAAAAGTACCCGGAACTAAAGAATGCTTGCTTCAAGATCCAGGAGGCCCGTAGGGATACCAGCTAAAAGAAACCCCAACAAGAATACTCCAAGATACATATTAATTAAAATGACAAAAACTATAGATAGAGATAGAATACTGAAAGCAGCAAGATCAAAGAAGGAAATCACATACAAAGGAACATCTCTAAGATTTACAGCAGACTTCTCTGATGAAACACTCCGAGCCCGAAAACAATGGTGGGATATTGTGAAAAGGCTCAATGAACTGCAGGCCTCACCAAGAATTCTTTACCCGGCCAGACTCACATTCAGATATGAAGGAAAGATACACAACTTCATGGATAAGCAACAACTCAGGAACTTCATGGACTCAAAACCAACTTTAAAAGAAGGACTGAAGGGTCTACTGTAATCGGACCAAACCCATAAGCACAACAAGCACAAACAGAAAGATGGCACAAAATCCGATGACAATAATCTCTCTCAATGTCAATGGTCTAAATGCACCAATTAAGAGACACAGAGAAACAAAATGGATTAAAAAATTGAAACCAACATTCTGCTGTCTACAAGAAACACATCTGAATAATCAGAATAAACACAGACTCAGAGTCAAAGGTTGGAAGACCATTCTCCATGCAAACAACTCCTCCAAAAAGGCTGGTGTGGCCATATTAGTATCAGATAATATAGACTTCAGGATGAAAAAGGTTAGAAGGGACAACGAAGGCCATTTCTTATTACTTAAGGGGTATGTACACCAGGAAGAAATTACACTACTAAACATATATGCACCCAACGAGGGGCCAGCAAAATACATAAAACAACTGCTAAGAGACCTCAAAGAAGACATTAAGAGTAGCACAATAATAGTTGGAGACTTCAACACTGCTCTATCAACGATGGATAGATCAACAAGACTGAAACTCACCAAGGAAATATTGGCCCTCAAGGAAGAAATGGAAGAGAGCTAGTGGATATATACAGGGCTCTTCATGCCAAAAAAGCTGAATACATATTTTTCTCTAGTGCACATGGAACATACTCCAAGATAGACCACATGCTGAGCCACAAAGCATACCTCAATAAAATAAAAAAGATAGAAATTGTGTCAGCTATCTTTTCAGACCATGATGCACTGAAAATGGAAGTTAACCGTACACAGAAACAGGGAGTCAAACCAAACACCTGGAAACTGAACAGCTCACTCCTGAACAACAAATGGGTCATAGAAGAAATCAAACAGGAAATCCAAAGATTTCTGGAAACAAATGAAAATGAAGACACCAACTATAAGAACTTGTGGGACACGGCAAAAGCCGTGTTAAGAGGGAAGTTTATAGCTCTGCAAGCATTCATCAGGAAACAAGAAAGGGCCCACATAAATAACCTGACTACACAGCTGCAGACATTGGGAAAAGACCAACAAAAGGAGCCCAACCCAGGCAGAAAAAGAAAATAATAAAACTTAGAGAGGAAATCAATTAGTTGGAAACCAAAAAAACAATCCAAAACATTAATGAAACCAAGAGCTGTTTTTTTGAAAAAATAAACAAGATTGACAATCCATTGGCAAGATTGTAAGGACAGGGAAAGAGAGAACCCAAATAAACAGAATCAGAAATAAAAAGGGTGACATCACAACAGAAACCACAGAAATCCAAAAGATCATCAGAGATTACTTTGAGAGCCTGTATGCTGTGAAACATGAGAATCTAGAAGAAATGGATCAATTCCTGAAGTCCTATAACCTCCCATGGCTGAAACAAGAAGACCTCCAATATCTGAATAAGCCTATCACCATTGAGGAAATTGAAACAGTAATTAAAAGTCTGCCCAAACACAAAAGCCCAGGTCCAGACGGATTCACTAGTGAACTCTCCCAAACCTAGAAGGAGGACCTACTGCCGGTCCTTTTCAAGCTCTTCCAGGAAATAGAAGAAACAGAAAAACTCCCAAACAGCTTCTATGAGGCACATATCACCCTGATACCCAAAGCAGGGAGAGACAACACAAAGAAAGAAAACTACAGACCAATATCCCTGATGAACACGGATGCTAAGATCTTCAACAAAGTACTAGCAAACAGAATCCAAAGACTCATCAAGAAGATTATACATCATGACCAAGTAGGATCCATCCCGGGAATGCAAGGATGGTTCAACATTCGCAAGTCAATCAACATAATACATCATATCAATAAAAGAAAAAATAAAAACCATATGATCCTTTCAATAGACGCAGAGAAAGCATTTGACAAGGTCCAGCATCCGTTCATGATTAAAACCCTCCAGAAAATGGGAATTGAAGGGACTTTCCTCAAGATAGTTACAGGGGCCTGAGCGATAGCCCAGCGGGTAGGGCATTTGCCTTGCGCGCAGCCGGCCTATGCCGGCCCGGGTCGATCCCCGGCATCCCATATGGTCCTCCGAGCACCGCCAGGAGTAACTCCTGAGTGCAGAGCCAGGAGTAACCCCTGAGCATTGCCAGGTGTGACCCAAAAAAGCAAAAAAAAAAAAAAAAAAAAGATAGTTACAGCCATTTACAAAAAGCCCACAGGAAGCATCATTCTAAATGGGGAAAAGTTGAAAGCCTTCCCCTGGAGATCAGGGACAAGACAAGGTTGCCCACTCTTGTTGCAGGACTCCTTTAAGGGCCACTGCATTTGGCTCAAAACATTAACATACTAAAGGGCCTAGGTGAGGGGCAGGGAGGGATTACCTAAGGACATTTAACACTCCCTGCTTTCCATAACAATGGGAGGAAGGTCTGAGTTGCAGGGGTATAAACTAGCCAGTTTTCACTCTCACGCGCTTCTTTTGGGGGCTCTTGCTCGCTGTGAGCATTTGCCCTGCTTGGAAGCTTCACCACGTGGTGGTCGCCATCTTGGCCTACACGTGGCTGGGGTTCTAGCCTGGAATCCTAAGCATCGGGTTTTTCCTTTTGCTGATTTGTATGCCTGAACCTGTGATAAGTAAAGCCTTTTAAAAACTGCATCGGATTCCTGAGTGTTCATCCATTCCTCGCCGGCCGGAGGTAGAAGGGAACTTCGCTTCCCGGCACTGTCGGGGACCCCGGCAAAGCGCCCCGACACACTCTCACCTCTTTTATTCAATATAGTACTGGAAGTACTTGCCCATAGCAATCAGAGAAGAAAAAGGACATCAAGGGCAGCCAGATAGGGAAGAAGTCAGGCTATCATTATTTGCAGATGACATGATTTTATATCTAGAGAACCCTAAACTCTCTACCAAGAAACTCCTAGAAAAAATAGACGGCGTATAGTAGAGTGGCAGGATACAAAATCAACACCCTAAAGTCAGTGGCTTTCCTATATACAAATAACGAAAAGAGAAGAAAAGAATATTAAGGAAACAATTCCATTCACAATTGTGCCACAGAAAATCAAATACCTAGGAATCAACTTACCGAAGTGTGTAAAGGACCTGTACAAAGAAAACTACAAGAAACTGCTCCAAGAGATGAAAGAGGACACAAGAAAATGGAAACATATTGCCTGTTCATGGATGGGGAGAATCAACATTGTCAAAATGGTAATACTCCCTAGAGCTCTGTACAGATTCAATGCAGTCCCTGTAAGGATACCCATGACTTTCTTCAAAGAAGTTGACCAAACACTGCTGAAATTTGTATGGAACAATAAACCCCCAAGGATAGCTAAAGCAATCCTCGGGAAAAAGAAGATGGGAGGGCATCTCCTTCCCCCAACTTCAAACTGTACTACAAGGCAGTAGTAATTAAAACAGCATGGTATTGGAATAAAAACAGACCTGTGGACCTATGGAATAGAATTGAGTATTCTGACACCCAACATCAAACACTTGATCATTTAATCTTTGAAAAAGGTGCAACGAGTCTAAAATGGAGTAAGGAAAGCCTCTTCAACAAGTGGTGTTGGGAAAACTGGGCAGCGACATGTAAAAAAATGAATTTGGACCAGTGTCTAACACCATAAACAAAAATCAGATCAAAATGGATTAAAGATCTCAATATCAGACTTGAATCCATAAAGTACATTGAAGAAAATATAGGAAAAACCCTCCATGACATTGAAGCTAAAGGCATCTTCAAAGGTGAAACATCACTAACAAAGCAACTAGAAGAAAAGATATACATATGGGACTGAATGAAACTAAAAAGCTTCTGCACCTCAAAAGAAACAGTGACTAAGATACAAAAGCAGTCCACAGAATGGGAAAGAATATCCACCCAATACCCATCTGATAAGGGCTTAATATCCAGGATATATAAGGCACTGGTAGAACTTTACAAGAATAAAACAAACAACCCCATCAAAAAATGGGGAGAAGACTGTTAGGAAAAATGAAGTTATAAAATTTGCCTATAAATGGATGGACATGGAGAAGATTATGTTGAAACGAAATTAGCCAGAAGGAGAGAGACAGATACAGAATGACTGCATTTATTTGCATGGCATAAATATATATGTACATATTATGATACCAATATCCAAGGTCAAGTGAAACATATATCAGGAGGTCATGTCAAAGGTGGAAATTATCACAAACGTGTGAGAGTCAGAGGTTAGGTAAGACAGAAAATGGAACAGTGTGCTAATAATTGTCGAGGGTACTAATGCCAACCTAGAACTGAGCATTAAATAGAGACAAAAGGATACACATGACAACCTTTAAATGTATGTTCTGTAATCCATAGTCTGGAAGGGAAGGAAAAGAGAAAGAGAGAGAAAGGGAAAGAAATAAAGAACCTGCCATGGAGGTGGCCTGGGGAAGGGGGAGAAAATCTGGGACGTTGGTGGTGGGAGATGGGGACTGGTGGAGGGACGGGTGCTGGAACACTGCATGACCAAAACCCAAATATGAACTTTTTAATTGTATATCTTTTATTTGTATATCTCACGGTGGTATAATAAAATACTTAAAAAAATAAAAAATAATAAAATTGCAAAAAAAAATGGGGAGAAGAAATGAACAGAAACTTCAGCAAGGAAGAAATTTGAATGGCCAAAAAACATATGAAAAAATGCTAGTCATCAGTAATCATCAGAGAGATGCAAATAAAAACAACAATGAGATACCACTTTACACCACAGAGACTGGCACATATTCAAAAGAGCAAGAACAAGTGCTGGAGAGTGGATGTGGGGAAAAGGGGACACTCATCCATTTTTGGTGGGAACACCGGCTGGTACAGTCTTTCTGGAAAACAAATTGGACTTTCCTCCAGAGACTAGAAATTGAAGTCCCATTTGACCCAGCCATACCACTCCTGGGAATCTACTCTGGGAAACCAAAAATACGCAGTGGAAACACCATCCCTACTTTTATGTTCATAGCAGCATTATTCACAATAGCCAGAATCTTGATGCAACCAGAGTGCCCGAAAATCGATGACTGGATAAAGAAGCTTTGGTACATCTACACAATGGAATACTATGCAGCTGTTAGGAAAAAATGAAGTTATAAAATTTGCCTATAAATTGATGGACATGGAGATTATGTTGAGTGAAATTAGTCAGGAGAGAGACAGATACAGAATGACTGCATTTATTTGCCTAACATAAATATATATGTACATATTATGATACCAATATCCAAGGTCAAGTGAAACATATATCAGGAGGTCTTGTCAAAGGTGGAAATTATCACAAACGTGTGGGAGTCAGAGGCTAGGTAAGACAGAAAATGGAACACTGTGCTAACAATTGTCGAGGGTACTAGTGTCAACCTAGAACTGAGCATTAAATACAGGCAAAAGATACACGTGACAACCCTTTAATGTATGTTCTGTAATCCATAGTCTGGGGGGGAAGGAAAATGAAAGAGAGAGAAAGGGAAAGAAATAAAGAACCTGCCATGGAGGAGGGCTGGGGAAGAGGGGAGGGAACCGGGGACGCTGGTGGTGGGAGATGGGCACTGGTGGCGGTGGGTGCTGTATGACCAAAACCCAAATATGAACTTTTTAATTATATTGCTCTGTAATTGTAAAAATAAAAAAAATATATAAAAGTGGGGAGAAAAAAGAAACAGTTGAGTCAGTGAGTCTGGGTTCTCAGCCTGGTTGGCAAGAGTGAGTTGAAGGAGCAGAGAGCCTGGCAGTATAGAGTTAGAGGAGCAGAGAGAAAGGTTGGCTGAGCTTGTTTAAGGGCAGAGCAAGGAAATAGTTTGAAGAGAGTCATAAAGGGAGTTCAGAGCCTCTGGACTGGTTCTGTAAGTAATTCTGTCAGTTAGTCAGCCACACAGCTAAAAAACGACACCCTCCAAATAGACAAATAAACAAGACAGCAACAAAAAGAATCTCCAGAATTCCACTACTAAAACTGCTCTCTTTTCCCCCTCTGAGATATATCTACTACTATTTGGGATTAAAACCTTCACTCTCACAGGATATTTCTGGAGCACAATCTGGAGATTCTCTACCTAAAGAAACTAATTCAGAGGTCAATTACAGTGAGAGAGGCAGCTAATAAGAAATCTGAAGACGACAACACTCCTGGGAGGAAAAGTGCCTGTCACAGAGGCAGGCTGGGAAGGGGGAGGGAATTGGGACAGTGGTGGTGGGAAATGAGTGCTGGTGGAGCAATGGTGTTGGAACACTGTATGACTGAAACCCAATCATGACCTATCTTTGTAATGGTATATATCACAGTGGTATAATAAAATAAAATAAAATAAAATAAAAAAGATCACACCTTCTACAAGATCACAGTCAGTGATTTTTTTTTTTTTTTTTTTTTTTTTGCTTTTGGGTCACACCCGGCGGCGCTCAGGGGTTACTTCTGGCTTTGCACTCAGGAATTACTCCTGGAAGTGCTCGGGGGGACCATATGGGATGCCGGGGATCGAACCCGGGCCGGAACAGGCCGGCCACGTGCAAGGCAAACGCCCTACCCGCTAGGGTATCGCTCCGGCCCATAGTCAGTGATTTTAATACCAAGATAGGACCAAGAAGATCGACAAAGAACTCCACATCGGGACCCATGGTCTAGAATGGAATGAACAGGGTAAGAAACTATCTGAGTTCATCATGTCCACCAAGACCATTCATGGGAACTCACAGTTCCAGAAGGCTGAAGTGAAACGTTGGACATGGGAATCTCCTGGTGGACAGTTCCACAATAAAATTGACCACATCATCTTCAATCGACGGTTTTGTCTGACCGATGTTGCTGTCGTTCCCAATTTCCAAACAGGATCGGACCACCCTCTCCTTCGTGCAAAATTCTACTTCCCACAACGGGAGAAAAGGCTGCAAAGTTTAAGAAGAGAACTCCCAGAACGACCACCAACTGGGAACTCTTTGGCACCATTGCAGCAACATGGGAAGATACCACCATTGACTACATCGATGAAGAATACAACCGGACTGGTTCAGCACCTCCATGATTGTGCGAAGATTGCCGAGAAAGAGAAAGACACAAAAGGACGCCTGCCTTCAGAAACTCTCGAGCTCATTCGCCAACGTGGCAAGGCGCGAGCCTCAGGAGAACAAATGCTAATGTCCAAGCTTGCTAAACAGTGAAGAGAAGCGATAAAAGAAGACCTCAAAGACAGAAGAGCAGAAGTACTGGAAGATGCAGCAGAAACCGGGAAAAGCATTCCACTGCCCGCCTGTCCTTCGCCAACTATAAGACCAAGATGACTGCCCTCCGATGCCCTGATGGATCTATCACATCTTCCAGAAAGGCAATGGAGAAGATTATCCAGGACTACTACTCAAATCTCTTTGATAGCCACATCCACCTGCCCACATACCAAGTTCCACAGGATGGATATGCCATTCCCAACGTTCTCCCTTCTGAAATTCGACATGCCATCTCGTTGGTAAAGAAGGGACCAGCACCAGGCCCAGGCAAAGTCAGACCTGAACACCTGAAGAATCTGCCGTCGGTACTGATATATACACTAGCTTGGCTCTTCACACGCTACCTGTCCAAATGCAAGGTACCCTCCCAATGGAAAACCAGCAGGACAGTTCTACTATTCAAGAAGGGAGACATTCACAACATCGGCAACTATCGCCCCATCTGCCTGTTGTCCATCATCTACAAGCTGTTTACACCAATCATCCTGAACAAGATTGGCAGAACACTAGAATGAAGGACAACCATGAGAGCAAGCAGGCTTCCGAGGAAGGATTCAGCACAATCGACCATATCCACACAGTAACCAAGGTCATTGAGTTTTGTAGGGAGTACAAGATGCCGCTCTGTCTCACGTTCATTGATTTACATAAAGCCTTTGATTCTGTGGAGACTGAAGCAGTCATCGAAGCCCTAGCCAAACAGGGTGTTCAAACCCAATACATCAAGATCCTTTGTGAGCTGTATTACGGATTCACCACCAGGATCTCACCATTCTACAAAGAAGTGATCATTGATGTGAAAAGAGGGGTTCAGACAGGGTGATACCATTTCACCAAAACTCTTCAGCGCTACCCTCGAGAACATCATGCGACAATTAGAATGGGAAGGAATGGGAGTGAAGATAGATGGTCGGCAACTACACCACCTCCGCTTTGCTGATGACATCGTTCTAATAACACGAAACATTAGCCAAGCGGCACAAATGCTGGCTGACTGCTGAGAATGTGGAAAGATAGGTCTACAGCTGAATCTGAAAAAAACTATGTTCATGAAAAATGAACTAGTTCCTGAGGCCCCATTCACTCTCAATGGAACAAACATCTCTCAATGCAGCAGTTATGTGTACCTAGGTCGAGAAGTCAACATGATGAACGACCTAAAACCTGAGCTGCGCAGGAGGAAGAGAGAGTGGCATGGAATGCCTTCAAAGGCATCGAAGAAATAGCTAAAAGGACAAAGAACCTCCAGCTCCGGGCACATCTCTTTGATTCCAGCATTCTCCCTGCATTAACATACGCCTCAGAGACTTTGGCCCTACGAAAGCAGGATGAGAATGCTATTTGGGTCTCCCAGAGAGGAATCAAAAGAGCTATGCTTGGAATATCACGCCTCACTCAAGTGAGAGAAGGAATCCGGAGTTCTGACCTCCGTTGCTATTCCAGAGTCAGGGATGCTGTTTCGTTTGCCAAGGCATCGAAAATCAAATGGGCTGGACATGTAATGCGATTTGGAGACGACCGCTGGACTAGAGCCTTTACCAACTGGATCCCACAGGGATGTCAAAAGATCACGTGGCCGCCCACCTACAAAATGGTCAGACTTCCTTGTAAAGACCCTGAAGGAATGGTTTGTGGCTCTTTATATTCCTGAATCAACCAGATGCCATTGGGCTACATTGGCACGTGATAGGGTCCAATGGAAATGTTAGTGGTGCCCGCTCGAGCAAATTTATGAATAACGGGATTCAAGTGATCAAGTGATTAAGTGATACTAGGCTATAACTGAGTGTTGAAAGTAAGTAAAAGGATATACATGATAACCCTTCAGTGTCTGGAAATGTGCACTGGTTAACGAATGGTTGTTACAACTCTGTATGACTAAAACCCGAATCTTGAACAGTTTTGTAATGGTTTATCTCATGGTGATTCAACAAAAGAAGATAGGAGCTGGAGGCGATAGCCCAGCAGGTAGGGCTTTGCCTTGCATGGGGCCGGCCTGTGCTGGCCCGGGTTCAATCCCCGGCATCCCATATGGTCCCCCAAGCACCACCGGGAGTGATTCCTGAGTGCAGAGCCAGGAGTAACCCCTGAGCATTGCCGGGTGTGACCCAAAAAAGCAAAGAAAAAAAAAGAAGAAGAAGAAGATAAAATAAAAACTAAACACTTTAATTTGGGTGGGCATGGCTATGGGCTCACTGCCTCTACAGCCAGAAAGGCGCACAAGAGACCAGACCCACAGCTGCGCCTCTCATCCTATGTGGAGCTTTCAGAGGAAAGCTCCATGGAGTTTCTGAGGACAGCAAATGGCTCAGCCCCTGGCCGAGTCCAACATAGCTCCTAGGGTTAGTAGACACGTGGGGGAAGGACATGCTGGCCGATCTTGGAGCCTTGTAGTTGGGATTTGGGCTCCTACACCTCCATGTCGGTGGGCGTGGCTACAGGCTTGCAGCCTCACAGCCAGCAAAGCCAGACAAGAGACAGACCAGATCCACAGCTTTGAAGCCATGCTAGAGGCTTAGACAATAATGAAGGTTAAGACCAGGTCCTTCCCACCATCTTTCACATTTATACACTGTTATGATCATTGTAGTTTCAATAAACTGGGGAGGTTGATGGGAAATGAGGAATTATAATGTCACTCTAGAACTCACTATTGAACATATATAGAGAGACTTACATCATAAACCATTAATATTTGCAGGGCAAACCACAAAGTGTAAGAGAAGAGAGAGAGAAATACAAAGACAGAAACAGAGATAGAAAGAGAGAGAGAGAGAAAGAAAAGGTGCCTGCTATAGGGACAGGTTGGGGTTGAGTGAATGTTGAGACATTGGTGGTGGGAATGGGGCACTGGGGAGGGCTGGGTGTTGGAACACTATATGACAGATACCCAATTATGAACATCTTTGTAATTGTATATCTCATGGTGGGAATAAAATTTTTTAAAAATCTCTTTATCTCTTTAATTCTACAAAAATTAAATTAAATTAAAAAGAATATATAAGTGGTTAATTCCCAGATAAGCTCTATAAACAATGTGTATGGGGACCACAATTAAAGAGCGCAATGACAGGTGAGCACATGTGCAAGCTCCACAACACAAGTAATGTGAACTCTTGGGAGCAAGTTACTGAGTGTCGAGTATGACAGCCAAATGAGTGGACCTCAGCAAGCACACAACCTAGTCAAAATGCACCTTCCACTCTTCTTTCATTTTATTTCACCTTGGTTTCCATGGCAACAGCATCAATTCTATAGTTGGAATACAAAGAACACTAGCCTCTCTAATAAAACTCATCCCAGATCACTTTTTGTTCATTGTTCATTAGATCTTTAGCAACTGACATTTCTATAGGTCTATTTAAATATAAGTCACTAATAATATACCCCTGACATCCATACTTTTTAAATGAAACTGTTTTTTTAATTTCTTTCTAGTAAAGTTTCCTTTAAAAATAAAAGTTTCATTTAAAAAGTATGGATGTCAGGGGTATATTATTAGTGCCTTATATTGAAATAGATGACTAGACTAGAGTCATTACCGACTGGATCCCACAGGACATCAAAAGATTATGTGGCCGCCCACCTACAAAATTGTCAGACTTCTTCATCAAGACCCTGAACGAATGGTTTGAGGCTCTTCGTATTCCTGAAGCAAGCAGATGCCATTGGGCTACACTGGCACTTGATAGGGTCAAATGAAAATGTTACTGGTGTCCACTCAAGCAAATCAACGAATAACCGGATGTGAAGTGATCAATTGATCAAGTGATTTATAATAAAGTTGTTGCACCTTTTATATTTAATTTCACATTCAAATTTTCATTCTAAATGAGATAAAAGAATAATTTGAACATTTCAATGACAGCAAAGATTATAAAACTAGAAATAGTGTATCTAGCACTTAATTGGATGTATTTGTGAAGCCTTAGTATACAAAAAAATTTATTCTCTAACCATCTTAATATCTTATTTTTTAAATCATCTCTCTTAGCATTTTCTGTTTTCCTCATTATCAGCAATTTAGTAAGACTTATTGCTGATAATTTATAAAGCATTATATTTATATAGCTGTAAAGACCCACTTTTCCTACTATATCTTAACTGCAATATATTTACAAAGCAAATGGCACACTTACCCTCACTTGGATGGTTATAATAACTATGGCAATCCCAAGATAGTTTTAGGAGGATCTAAAAGGAATAGACACACTGTTCTTGGAGAATGCTACCCAATTCCTCAGAAAAATAATAAACTGCCTTACATATAATAAAAAATGACCACCAAAGACGTAGTGAGACTACTTTGGGGGAAACAACGTGGGTCCTCTCCCCCTTACTGCCCCACTTTCGTCTGAATTGAAGCCTCCTTCAATATACCACTTCTTAAACCAGATGGCCTCTTTGTGATTTCTATCCTAAGGGAACACAAGAACCTCCAAACCTGGTAATTTCATCTTGATTATTTCACTTAGTTTTATCTTAAATTTGTCTCATTGAAGACCATTGAAGACCAACTAAGATTTTGTCTCTTAGTTGTCACTTATGTGATATAATCAAATCAAAAGGACTCACCTGACAAGAAAATACTTGTCCTTTTCTCTTGGCCAGTGAGTAAGTTATGTAAGGAGCAAATGACACGACCTTGGGTACTGTTTTTTGAGTAAAACACTCATTTTAGTGTGAATTAATCCAGTCTGTCCTCAGAAAATAACTTTGTTTCAGGTGGAATTATGTGACCCATGCTGTCTCTCAACTCTACTATGGGTGGTGGAAACCACCCTCCTGAGTCACACTCTACCATGATGCCATTTGGGTCATGAACCTGGATGTTAATTTGTATCTCCAAACCTACAGCTTGAGAAGGAGAAACAACATTAATTATTGGTGTGAACATCAGAACTGAAAAACGAATGTTTCCTTTTATTCTCTATAGCCTGGTATAGTGGTCATAAATTTAGTAGGAATGACTATGGAAGCAGGAATAAGATTCCAAACCAAATCCAAGCCAGTAGAACACTGAGGGCATAACCTTAGAAGGAAACAAACAAAATGTTATTAATACTGGAAACCAAAATTAACATCAAAATTTAAAAACCGTATCAAATGTAAATATGAAATTTATGTGATTGAGGTCAGTGTAAACTGGTACATTTTTATGGGTTATTCCAAAATATATTTAAACATTCACATACCTAGTAATATAGTCATAGTTATATATCTTAATGGAATGCTCATAAACAAATATTATATCTCATAGGTACAAAAAAGTACCATGATAAGGAAATATATATATATATATATATATATATATATATAAATCAATAGTCTGTGGGGGAGCCATTGGGGTCCCCAACTATACTCAGGAAACAAGTTCCCTTCTACCTCCGAAGCCAGTGGGGAAATGGATGAAAATTCAGGAATCCAGTGCAATTTTTTTTTGCTTTTTTTGGGTCATATCCGCAATTCTCAGGGGTTACTCCTGGCTCTGCACTCAGGGATAACTCCCAACGGCACAAGGGGGACCATATGGGATGCTGGGGAATTGAAGCAGGGTCAGCTGTGTGCAAGGTAAACACCCTACCCACTATGCTATCATTCCAGCCCCACCAGTGCAGTTTTAAAAGATTTTTTCTTTCACAGGTTCTGATATACAATCCAAGAACAGGAAAAACCCTGGACTTTAGGTTCCGTTGGGCACTGGCCACGTGTAGGCCAAGATGGCTGCCACCACATGTTAAAGCCCAATAAGAAAGAGAACGAAGAGGAGAGGCAGAAAGTCAAGGGAAGCCAAAATGGCAAAGAAGCCCTTCTCCTTTCTCCCAGCTCATTTTATAGATAGAAGCCCTCCAAAACCTTCTAGCCCAGCCCAGCTGGGCTATCTAGAGATGAAGCTAGGTAAATGACCTTTTTGAAATTCAGATCTTAAGGTGGGCCTTTGTCCCAAGCTTAACAAAAGCCAGAAATGATTCCCAGAGGCAAAATCTCCCTAGCCATGTGAGGAGGGGCTGCATCCCTGAACCAGAAAGCAGTTCAGAAGTAATTTGTAGGAAATGGCATTAATGCCTTTTACCGTGAATATATAGCCAGCTGATCCCAGACTCTGGGTCCCACCAAGGTCCAAAATCCATCAGAATAATTCACTTTGGCATTACCTTTAGAATCAGAGCACATCAGTTTGCCCGGAGGCACACTGGCATGTCTCTTTGAACTAGGAGAATTGATTACATTGTGGTTGATCCAACATGGCCAAGTACTCTTGGAATAGCTACATGTATGTCCCACACAGGGACCCATGGGAACAGGGAGAATATTAAACAGGGGCAAGCAAAAATTCATGATAAAAATATTGATGCCATATAAAATTATGAAATCAATCCAATTCTGCCCAAGCTCCCATTGTGTCTGCTCCAGAGATTCCCTAAAGGCAGGGAGCATCTCTTCACATAAGCTAAGTATAGTTGTAGGCTGAGACTCAGTAGAGCTTGTCTCCCAACAATAGTCTACTTTCTGGGATAGAATGCTCTATTGTGGTTAGAAGGAAACACTAAAACTTCTTGAGAAACAAGGCCTATTAAAATAGAAAACTATTGATATACCACATCAAAGGAATATGTATAATTACAATATTTTAAATATAAAGACATGCAAAATACTGCTACTTTGATCAATGCCTGCACTAAAACAAAAATTTATTGTTTACCTCCTGGAAAGGAAGAAAGTGAATACAAAGATGAATTCCTTGGAGGAATAAAAGATGATTTTAATCTGACCTGATAAAGATTTTAACAAAATGTTAACCCAATACATGGGTTCTAATATACCTTGTAATTTTTTATAAATTATTTAATTGTACTGGAAAGTCACTATTTCTAAATGCCCTTGACATAAGTTTCTTGGGCCTTTTTATGAAATCAGAATTATGGGTCCAATAAAATTACCAAATAACCCTGGAAATGACTTTTCTCTGCCCTTACCTGCCACTCTCAGATCCGTTCTGGCCTGTTCATGGGTGTCACCATCTTTAAAGAAACAGTAGTAATGTCCCCATCAAAAACTGTGATATTTTAAATTCTGAGGGTTATTTTGCCTGTTCCCAGGTCATCCCTCAGGATTTCTATATGATCTGTAGAGTTCTGAATGCTTTTTCCAGGCATTTGACTCCAGTCCTTATTCGTGTGAATCATTTGAATGAAGTGGTCCCGAAACCAGCCCACATCCATGTGGTTTGCGGGTTGAGGTGGAGAAATCTGGCAGCTGAGTTCAACCTGTGCACCTACAGTGACCAGCTGATAGCTTCTGGAGCTGCTCACAGTGAACCTCCCTGTGAAAGGAAACCGAGAACAGGGACTTAGCATGAAGATTCCATGAAGGAATGTTTCACCCAGATTCCCCTGCTCTGGACACACTGATCTTGCTGATTCGGATGCCTCATCATTTTTGCCTGTGGGACTTTTCTCTCAGAGTATCTGCACTCTGATAGAAGCTTCTACCCCCAACACTTCCACAGCTGGTTTCTTGTTATTTGGATCTGCTTACATATAGAGTCCTCAAACGAAGTTTTACTCAATTTTATATTATTTTTTATTTTTAATTCTTTGGGATAATTGAGCCACACCCGGTGTGCTCAGGGCTTCCTTCTGATTCTGCACTCCTAGAGGCTCAGGGAACCATCTGGGGTGCCAAGGGATTGAACGTGGGTCTGCTACATGCAAGGCAAGTATCCTACCTGCTGTATTATCGCTTCAGTCCAAAAACTTTTATTGAACTATCACTTGATCACTTGATCATTTGAATCCCGTTATTCATCGATTTGCTCGAGCGGGCGCCAGTAACATTTCCATTGGACACTATCACATGCCAATGTAGCCCAATGGCATCTGGTTGATTCAGGAATATGAAGAGCCTCAAACCGTTCCTTCAGGGTCTTTACAAGGAAGTCTGACCATTTTGTAGTTGGGCGCCCACGTGATCTTTTGACATCTCGTGGGATCCAGTCGGTAATGGCTCTAGTCCAGCGGTTGTCTCCAAATCACATTACATGTCCAGCCCATCTGATTTTCAATGCCTTGGCAAACGAAACAGCATCCCTGACTCTGGAATAGCGATGGAGGTCAGAACTCCGGATTCCTTCTCTCACTTGAGTGAGGGGTGATATTCCAAGCATAGCTTTTTCAATTCCTCTCTGGGAGACCCGAATAGCATTCTCATCCTGCTTTCATAGGGCCCAGTTCTCTGAGGCGTATGTTAATGCAGGGAGAATGATGGAGTCAAATGATGTGCCCGGAGCCAGAGGTTCTTTGTCCTTTTAGCTATTTCTTCGATGCCTTTGAAGGCATTCCCTGCTGCTCTCTTTCTTCTGCGCAGCTCAGGTTTTAGGTCGTTCAGCATGTTGATTTCTCGACCTAGGCACAAATAACTGCTGCATTGAGAGATGTTTGTTCCATTGAGAGTGAATGGGGGCTCTGGAACTAGTTCATTCTTCATAAACATTGTTTTTTTTAGATTCAGCTGTAGACCTATCTTTCCACATTCTCGGTCGAAGTCAGCCAGCATTTGTGCCGCTTGGCTAATGTTTGGTGTTATTAGAACGATGTCATCAGCGAAGCGGAGGTGGTGTAGTTGCCGACCATCTATCTTCACTCCCATTCCTTCCCATTCTAATTGTCGCATGATGTTCTCGAGGGTAGCACTGAAGAGTTTTGGTGAAATGGTATCACCCTGTCGAACCCCTCTTTTTCATATCAATGACCACTACTTTGTAGAATGGTGAGATCCTGTGGTGAATCCGTAATACAACTCACGAAGGATCTTGATGTATTGGGTTTGAACACCCTGTTTGGCTAGGGCTTCGATGACTGCTTCAGTCTCCACAGAATCAAAGGCTTTATGTAAATCAATGAACGTGAGACAGAGCGGCATCTTGTACTCCCTACAAAACTCAATAAGCTTGGTTACTGTGTGGATATGGTCGATTGTGCTGATTCCTTTCCAGAAGCCTGCTTGCTCGCATGGTTGTCCTTCATCTAGTGTTCTGCCAATCTTGTTCAGGATGATTGGTGTAAACAGCTTGTAGATGATGGACAACAGGCAGATGGGGCGATAGTTGCCGATGTTGTGAATGTCTCCCTTTTTGAACAGTAGAACTGTCCTGCTGGTTTTCCATTGGGAGAGCACAGTGCATTCGACAGGTAGCATGTGAAGAGCCGAGCTAGTGTATTGATGAGTTCTGACGGCAGATTCTTCAGGTGTTCGGGTCTGACTTTGTCTGGGCCTGGTGCTGTTCCCTTCTTTACTGATGAGACGGCATGTCGGATTTCAGAAGGGAGAACGTTGGGAATGACATATCCATCCTGTGGAATTTGGTATGTGGGCAGGTGGATGTGGCTATCAAAGAGATTTGAGTAGATGTCCTGGATAATCTTCTCCATTGCCTTTCTGGAAGATGTGATAGATCCATCAGGGCGTCGGAGGGCAGTCATTTTGGTCTTATAGTTGGCGAAGGACAGGCGGGCAGTGCGAATGCTTTTCCCGGCTTCTGCAGCAGATTGAACTATCATGGTTTAAATATTATTACAAATAGTTTTTATATTTATACAATATTACAATATTTATACAATATTATTTATACAATATTACATTTTTATGACTCACTATTCAATGTTTCCTGGTCATACCTAAATATATTCTCATAGTGTATTATACTACTGGATATTTTATTTTTCGTCTGTTTGTTGAATCACCATGAGATACAGAGTTACAAAACTGTTCATGGTTGGGTTTCAATCATCCACTGTTCCAACACCCATCCTTCCATCAGTGTACATTTTTCACAACCAATGTTCCCAGTTTCCTTCCCATCACCCTCTGCCCAGTTTGTCTCTATGGCAGGCAATTTCCTTTTTTCTCTCTCTCTCTTTCTCTCTCTCTCCTGCTCTCGCTCTTTTGCCTCCTTTTAGGCATATGGTTTGCAATACAGAAAGTGAGAGGTATCATTTTTGATCCTTTACCTATTTTCAGCACACATTTCTTATCCAGAATAATCATTTCTTTGTCATAGTAATTCCTGAATATTAAGAATATCATGCTGAATGAGACTCAGAAGAGAGGAATAGACATAGAATGATTGAATTTATTTCTGAGATATGGAAAATCATAATATGAAACTAATGCCCAAGGACAGTAGAAACAAGGGCCAGGAGGAATGATCCACATTTGGAAACCTGCCTCAACTGCTGAAAGAAAAGGCATGTGGATTGGAGAAGGGACCACTATGACAAAGATAGTTAGAAATGGTAACTCTGGATGAGCACTAGATATTTTTTAATTTTTATTTATTTTCTGCCATGGAACATTGGTATGTAAATTATGCAACAAAAGGGTCCTATTTTATTCCTTTTTGCCCAATTTAATTTTCTTCTTTAATTCTTACCAATCAAACATTTCCTGGACATGAATATTAAATGAAGGCACTCCATAAATATTAAATGAAGAATATGCCCATATTTGACCATTGCTGAATAATAGCCTTTATTTATCAACTATACCAGCTGCTTTATTCAATAGCTGTTCTTGGTGTATTAAAGATGGTCATAGAGAGTCTGAAGAGATAGCTCAATGCGCTAGAGCTCAAACTCTGCATGCAGGAGATCTAGGTTTAATCACGAGAACCTCATGACCTCTTAACCATACTCAGGTAAAGCCCTAGAAGCCTTTAAACACCACCAAGTTTACCCTGGTGGTTCTCAGTACCACAGGATCCAAGCAGTACCTTGGGGCCCAATAATGAACCAGCCAGGTTGGCAGAGTATTGCCAGAAATGGTGCCCAACCCACTTCTTGGCCACCAAAAAAGAATAAAAAAGTATCAGATATCAGGTCCATAGGTTCACAAAAAAATAAAATTATAAATTTATATATATAGAGAGAGAAAGAGCTCTTACCAACTTATTCTTTATTTTATATTTTATAAAATTTATAATTTACATCATCCCATAATTAACAGTTTGTTCACAATTATAAGGAATAAATTAATTATGAATTATGAATATTTGACGTGCTATAGAGATATGGGTTAGACATATACCTGTCTTTTCTCCTAGGAATATTCTTCACCTGATTCATCATTGCAGTACTTAATCATGAAATCAGCACAAAGAAATAGAG
This sequence comes from Cryptotis parvus, assembly GCA_021461705.1. NCBI lineage: Eukaryota > Metazoa > Chordata > Mammalia > Eulipotyphla > Soricidae > Cryptotis > Cryptotis parvus. Next base: position 9,205 of record JAJIBD010038326.1, on the reverse strand, counting down.
TAATTATCGTTTCTTCTTTGGGAGGGGATATCTTCCATGTAGTGCTAGAAGGACCAAGGGAACCTCCAGATAGTACCCAGAGGATCATGGCATGTGGGATAGAATTTGAATTCTTGATCATGTAAGACCTATTTCTGTGACCCATGAACTGTCTCCCAGGAGCCTAATTAATATTTCTTACTCACATGTTGTTTTGATGCTCATTTCTACCTGTAAAAGTATAAGAAAAGGCTAGTGCCTAAAAAAATGCAGAGAAGAATCTTCCTTGTTTCTTTCTGTTTTATTCCTGTTAACATTTTTCATAAATGTGATACACCATGAAAAAAAAAAAAATTTATACATGAATGGAGTCCTCTTATCTGTAAAAACACAAGGGCCACAAAATATCCATGTATGGGGGTAAGTACAAGCTCCATTATATCTGGAAAATATATAGTAGTTATTAGGTCAGATTGAGAGAATAACAAAAATGATAAGGAAGATAAACAAAGAATCAAAGAAAATTATGATTCAACAAACTTGTCATTAAATAAAATAAATCTAAAAACCTCCTAAATTAAATTATATCTAGATTTATTATAAAAATATAGTAATTATAGAGTTGTGGTATTGTGCATATATAAATAAATAAATCAGCCAAAATGGAGATATCCACAGTGAACCTGGACAGATATGGAAACTTGACTGTGACAGAACACTGAATGCAAATCAATTAAGAAAAAAAATTCTTCTTGTATGAATGGTGCTAAGATTACAACAAAAATGGTGCAGACATAGAAGCTCTACTTCATGCATACACAAATTCCATAAATATTCCATAAATATCAGGACAGAAACGTGAAAAATTCAAAGTTATAAAAAGGCCAGATGATTTTGGCCAGAGATATCACAGGACTTAAGGTGCTTGCCTTGCATACGGCTGACTCCGAACATCACTAGAATCACATATGGTCCCCAGAGCACCACCAGGGTGATATTTTAGTCGAGACATGAGTAAGCTCTGAGCACCATCAGGTTTGGCCCCAACCATCCCCCAAAAAAAAATACCCTTCTGGGGCCGGAGCAATAGACAGCAGGTAGGGCATTTGCCTTGCACGCGGCTGACCCAGGTTCAATCCTCGGAATCCCATACGGTTCTCCCCCGCCCCAGCACCACCAGGAGTAATTCCTGAGCAAAGAGCCAGGAGAACCCCTGAGCATTGCCAGGTGTGACCCAAAAAAGAGAGAGAAAATATCCTACTAAATGATTTTAAAATAATGAGTTTTATAAAATTGAAACATTATATACATGAAACTGTCAGTAACCATACTGTAACACATTGTACCTCAACAAAAATGGGAAAAGTAAAAAAATAAAGGGAATATGAAACATAAGCTAAAATACCTGTCAAATAAAACTTGAAACTTGAGCATATTTAAATAATATGTGAGCTCTTACACTTTTAAATTATATTTTAAATATGTAGTTAACTATACATACAACTGTTAATGGATGAAAAACTTAATATTTTATTTTCTTTTTGGTCTTTGGACCACATCCAGAGTACTCTTGACAGTGTGAACAGAAGTATATCCTTGGACATTTCTTGTATTATGCATTATCTGGTGTAATATTAATACAAAGAAGACTTTGACAAGTAAAAGATGCATATTTTAAAACTAAAGAACTACTAGAGTATAGTGCTAATAAAAACACAAAATACTAATTGTTATTTACTCATCATAAAACAAGGCATAATTGAATATACACAAAGAGATTTAAGTGATAAACTCTAAATATCTGCAGGGCTAGCCACAATGTGTAAAATAAGAGGGAGAGAGATGCAGAGACAGAGAGAGATAGAGAGAGAAAGAGAGGAAACTGGGGTACCTGCTATTAAGGCAGCCTGAAGGTGGGCAGGAGGGGTGGGGTACATTGGTGGTGGAAATGGGGCACTGGTGGAGGGGTGGGTGCTGGTATACTGTATTACCAAGAACCAATTATGAACACCTTTGTAATTGTATGTTTCACGGTGGTATAATAAAAATTTTTAAAAAAATAAAATAAATTAAAAAAAAACAAGGCATAAAGGTAATATAAAAGGACAAGAATTGTAAAACTAGATTAAGATGAGACACATAAAATATAAATTAGAAAGATTAAATTTAAAATGTATAGAGAGGCACAACATATTAATATATTAGCAAAATACAACATACACTTCAGGGGAAATATCACTATCACTATCTTCCCGTTCATCATCTATTTGCTAGAGAGGGCACCAGTAATATTTCCATATGTCCTGTCTCATGCTAGTAGAACCTAAAGGCATCCGCTTGCTCCAGGAACATAAAGAACCTCAAACCATTATATTAGGTCATGGGAATGACCTAATATAAATGTTGGCATATCAAATACGACACAAGCAGCTTGCCAGGCTTGCCGTGCGGGTGGCATACTCTTGTAGTCACCTCTAAATAAAGCAATTATTGATGAACCGCATGGCGCTAACGGCTGCGTGAGCCGGGCTGTGATAGTCTGGTCTGCTGGGTGGAGTTGGGACGGGAAAAGAAGTCTGAATGTGGAAAATGGCAGCCCCGATGGAGTGGGGGGGTCTTCTGGCCTGTTGTGAGGTTCTGCTGGGGTAGCAGTCCAGGGCTAGAGCCTGCCATGCACCCTGGGCTCCTCATGAGCGGCTGGGCACAAGGAGAGCAAGTAGTAGCTCTGCCCCATGTCTGAAAGCATCTGGTTCAGCATACCTGGGACAAAAATAGACATTTAAATAGAAATATATAAAAACCATAGTAGCTACTTGTTTGAATTTTGAATTTTTAGATGGAAGGAGGGTCACACCCAGTAATGCTCAGATGGTTTGGGCACACCTTGCAGTGCTTGGGGAACTACTGCAGTCTTGAGATTGAACTTGAGCTGGTTGCATGCAAGCAAGATTCTTAAACCCCGTTCTATCTCTTGGTACCCACCCAGGGATGTCAGATGTCGGGGAGCCGCCGGGGACCCCAACAATACCGGGAAGCGAAGTTCCCTTCTACCTCTGAAGCCAGCCAGGAGTGGATGAAAATTCAGGAATCCGGCGCATGTTTTAAAATGCTTTACTTATCACAGGTTCAGGCATACAAATCAGCAATAGGAAAAACGCTGTGCTTAGAATTCCCAGCAAAAACCTCAGCCATGTAGGCCAAGATGGCGGCCACCATGTGTTAAGGTACTGTAGAGAGGAGACAAAGACAAGACTCCAGCAGAAAGGGAAAGCGAGACCCAAGAAGAGTGCGAGCCCCAAAAAGAGAGCCCAAAAAGGAGAGAGCACAAGAGAGGATGCAGGCTAGTTTTATCCCCCTGCAATTCAGACCTCCCACTTTTATGGGAAGCAGGCAGGGTCAAATGCCCTCAGGTAATTTCTCCCAGCACCTCACCTAGGCCCTTTTAGATGCTAATGTCTTGAGCCAAGATCTGCCTAGGAATGCCTTTATAGGGTAGAGAAGGGAGTTTCTGAGATGGCATGCCTCTGTACCAAAGACTATACTAATGCCAGTTAAATATTTCTCCAAGCCTTCAAAAGGGTCTCCTCTACTTCACAGTAGTTTTGTATTTTAGTTGCTTCTGAATTATCAGGGAGCCATGCTTGCTTGCTTGGAGGCAAACAGCATTTCTCCCTGATCTAATTACTTAGAGATCCAATGTGGCCAGGCAAATATACTGGTAAGATCTAGCTAGTCCCACAATGATTGTGGTAACATAAGAGAATATTTATACCAGCCAGTACAGACAGAATACGTGGTCAGATAAACTGCCACATTTAAACTACCCCCTATCTACAAAGTGACCTGCAGGAGGCAATCCAGGGCAGATGCAGAGGCTCTTGGGTGTCCTGCAACAGTGTTATATTATTACAAAGCAGACTTTGACAAGTAAAAGATGCATATTTTAAAACTAAACAACTACTAAAGTATAGTGCCAATAAAAACACAAAATACTAAAGGTTATTTACCCATCATAAAATAAGGCATAAAGGTAATATAAAGAGACAAGAATTGTAAAACTAGATTAGATTAAGATGAGACACATTAAATATAAATTAGAAAGATTAAATGTAAAATGTATAGAGAAGCACAACATATTAATATATTAGCATAATACAACATACACTTCAGGGGAAATATTAGCAGAGATAAAAGAATAACATTACATAGTGATAAAATGCAACTCAAAATACAGCAATCAATGTGTATGTTCCGAACTAAGGATATTCAAGAGACATGGGACAAAAATAGACATTTAAAATAGAAATATATAAAAACTATAGTTGCTACTTGTTTGAATTTTGGATTTTTAGATGAGAGGGGGTCATACCCAGTGATGCTCAGATGGTTTGGCCACACCTTGCAGTGCTTAGGAAACATCTGCAGTCTTGAGATTAAACTTGGGCGGTTGCATACAAGGCAAGAGTCTTAAACCCCATTCTATCTCTCCAGTCCTTCCTTTTTGAGTTTAAAAATGTTCTGTGGAAAATATTATGGAGTTTTTCAAAATACTAATATATATATATATATATATATATATTTTATACATAATGAAATACTTCCCAGCCTTAAGAAAATTAATGGGACGTTCATTTTTAAAACATGAATGAAGCTGGAGGGAGCTGTGCTAGGCAAAATGTCAGAAGCAAAAAGACAAAAATAAGATGATTTCATGCATAAGTGGAATATAGAGGAGTAAAGAAAGATCAAATAGCACCGAATAAAAACAAACTCTGGACTCAGACCCACAGAACTGAAGTTACGAGAGCAGGAGATTGGAAGGGTTATAATAGACTACAGTGAAGGGACATTGGTACTCTGGTCATAACAGAGATGTAAAAATATATTTTGGAGAGATTGTGACATTATGAAATAGATTATATAGGAAAGTGAGAAATGACATCTCATCATCTGATGTGAAGCACAAAATAAAATCTTGAACTGGATGGAACCAGAATCCACCATTATTTACACCCCAACTGAAGAATGTACCCTACTCATCACTATAATGTAAAACAAAGTTATCAAATGGCCAAATAGACAAAATGAAGACAGGTATGGAATTGAGCCAAAAGCATATGACCAAAAAGATATGATATAACTGAAGGAAGACAATTCTAGAGATTTCCCACACTGGGAAAAGAAGTGCCTATTATTCCCCTCTTTAACACATGGATATTCCACTACTTAGTTATAGAATCTTTTGTGGACAGGAGTGATAGTAGAGTGGGGCACTTGCCTTGCATTCAGCTGACCCAGGTTGAGTCTCTAGCACTCCATATGGTCCCCCCCAAAACTTCCAGGCATGATCCTTGAGTAGAGTAGGAATAAGCCCTGAGAACCTCTAGGTTGGGCCCACCTTCCCCCAAAAAGAAAACTACTCCCCCAAACCTGGTGCTCATGAACCTTGCCTGAGAATTCTGCAGCCACTCCTGGTTTTGTCTGTTGCTCAATAAAGTCTTTGCTTTCTGAACACTTTCCAGCTCATCCTTGAATTTTTTTTCTCCAGTGTATACTAAAGATTGGACATAAAGGAGAGGTTTAATTTACTATGTTCCTTTTCAGTCTACCTCTTCAAAGTGTATAACCTTGCACTAACCTGAGAATAGCTTTCAAGACTTCAAGTCACTAGAACTGGATCCCACGTCACCTAACTCAAGTGTATCACTGTCTGTCTTCCCATTCATCATTGATTGGCTTGAGCAGGCACCAGTAACATCTCCATATGTCCTGTCTCATGCTAGTAGAGCCCAAGGGCACCTGCTTGCTCCAGAAACATAAAGAGCCTCAAACCATTCCATCAAGTCATGGGAATGAGGGCTAAATTGTTACTGGTATTTGGCATATCAAATATGACACGGGTAGCTTGCCAGGCTCCGCCGTCATGGGTAGCATACTCTTGTAGTCATCTCTAAATCCAGAGTTTATTGATGAACTGCGTGGCAGCAAGCAACTGTGCGAGTCGTGCTGTGATAGGCTGGTCTGCTGGGTATAGTTCTGACGAGAGGGAAGTCCGGAAAGTTTAGAAAACTCTGGGTTAAATATTGAATAAATGTTTAATGAGCACCGACTATGTGCTGGACTATCAACTAGTATACTAGAACCAAGAAGTATTTGCCATCATTCACTAGTCTTTAACACAGTGATTTTTAAGGCTGTGATAAATATATGTTCTAGTTTGCACAGACATATAATAAGGAATATAATGCAAAGATTTTCCTTAATTTATTATGACTGATGAATTATATCTATCTATATACCTAATGGCATATCTGAGAACAGGGATTGGGAAATGCTGACTTATTCCATTCTTTTATCTTGAGGAACAGACGTCCAGAGACCTAAATAGACTCAACTAGAAAAGAATGAGCTGGAAATAAAACCAAAGATCTCTGTCCCAGTTACTGACAGGATCAATTGATTTATTAGATTGCTTTATTAAAACATTTTCAACAGTGGTTTAAAGACCTAAGAGTAGATAACCAGAATCATATATTTTCCTCATATAAAATAAAACCAAATTGTATGTGATAACTTCAATTCTCTTATTAGTCAAATTTTCAAGCTTAAAAGTCAAGTTCACTCATTTCCTACTTTCTTCCCTACCTCTGTTCACTCCACGGTAAAAATGAGCCTCAAACCATTCCATCAGGTCATGGGAATGAGGTCAATAATTGTTACTGGTATTTGACATATCAAATACGACACGGGTATCTTGCCAGGCTCTGCCGTGCAGGTAGCATACTCTTGTAGTCATCTCTAGATCCAGCATTTATTGATTTATTTAAATGGTAAATATCCAGGATATATCAGGCACTGGTAGAACTTTACAAGAAGAAAACAGCCAACCCCTCAAAAAATGGGAAGAAGAACAGAAACTTTGACAAGGAAGAAATTTGAGTGGCCAAAAGGCACATAAAAAATGTTCATCATCACTAATCATCAGAGAATTGCAAGTATAAACAATGAGATCATCCCACACCACAAGACTGGCACATATCCAAAAGAGCAAAGACAACAAAGGCTGGTGTGGTTGCGGGGAGAAAGGGACTCTCATCCATTGTTGGTGGGAATGTCGACTGGTACAGCCTTTTTGGAAGACAATATGGTCATTCCTCCAAAGACTAGAAATTGAGCTTCTGGTAGGACATCCATACCACTCCTGGGAAAATACCCTGGGAAGCCCAAAACACACAGCAACAACACCATCTGCACTTTTATTTTCAAAGCATTACTATTCACAATAGCCAGAACCTGGAAACAACCAGAGTGCCCGAGAACTGATGACTAGATAAAAGAAACTTTGGTACATCTACACAACTCAAGTGTAGTCTCACAAACACCCTAATAATAGTGGCTAGTTTTTATTCCTGGTCCTGTAGGAGGTATGGATGCCTTGTGTTTTTCTGTTTCAAATCTCCTAGGAAACACAGCATAAACAATTGTACCATTAAGACATATACATTTATGTAAACTAACATAATATTGAAAAAAAACACCCTCGTTAATTATTAACAAGAAAATAAGAATTAGGACTTTATAATTCTATATAAAATAAAAGCACTATATTTATTAGATGATACACTGAAACTTAAAATACATTTTATTTATTTTTTAAGTATTTTATTATACCACCGTGAGATATACAAATAAAAAGATATACAATTAAAAAGTTCATGTTTGGGTTTTGGTCATACAGTGTTTCAGCACCCGTCCCTCCACCAGTGCCCATCTCCCACCACCAACATCCCCGGTTCCCTCCCCCTTCCCCAGCCCTGCTCCATGGCAGGTTCTTTATTTCTTTCCCTTTCTCTCTCTTTCTCTTTTCCTTCCCTTCCAGACTATGGATTACAGAACATACACTAAAAGGTTGTCATGTGTATCCTTTTGCCTCTATTTAATGCTCAGTTCTAGGTTGGCATTAGTACCCTCGACTATTATTAGCACCCTGTTCTATTTTCTGTCTTACCTAAGCTCTGACTCCCACACTTTTGTGATAATTTCCACCTTTGACAAGACCTCCTGATATATGTTTCACTTGACCTTGGATATTGGTATCATAATATGTACATATATATTTATGCCATGCAAATAAATGCAGTCATTCTGTATCTGTCTCTCTCCTTCTGGCTAATTTCGCTCAACATAATCTTCTCCATGTCCATCCATTTATGAGGCAAATTTTATAACTTCATTTTTCTAACAGCTGCATAGTATTCCATTGTGTAGATGTACCAAAGCTTCTTTATCCAGTCATCGATTTTTCGGGCACTCTGGTTGCTTCCAGATTCTGGCTATTGTGAATAATGCTGCTATGAACATAAAAGTAGGGATGGTGTTTCCGCTGCGTATTTTTGGTTTCCCAGAGTAGATTCCCAGGAGTGGTATGGCTGGGTCAAATGGGAGTTCAATTTCTAGTCTTTGGAGGAAAGTCCATATTGTTTTCCAGAAAGGCTGTACCAGCCGGGCATTCCCACCAACAATGGATGAGTGTCCCCTTTTCCCCACATCCACGCCAGCATTTGTTGTTCTTGCCCTTTTGAATATGTGCCAGTCTCTGTGGTGTAAAGTGGTATCTCATTGTTGTTTTTGATTTGCATCTCTCTGATGATTAGTGATGATGAGCATTTTTTTCATATGTTTTTTTGGCCATTCAATTTCTTCCTTGCTGAAGTTTCTGTTCATTTCTTCTCCCCCATTTTTTGATGGGGTTGTTTGTTTTCTTCTTGTAAAGTTCTACCAGTGCCTGATATATCCTGGATATTAACCCCTTATCAGATGGGTATTGGGTGAATATTCTTTCCCATTCTGTGGACTGTTTTTGTATCTTAGTCACTGTTTCTTTTGGGGTGCAGAAGCTTTTTAGTTTCATGTAGTCCCATATGTTTATCTTTTCTTCTAGTTGCTTTGTTAGTGATGTTTCACCTTTGAAGATGCCTTTAGCTTCAATGTCGTGGAGGGTTTTTCCTATATTTTCTTCAATGTACTTTATGGATTCAAGTCTGATATTGAGATCTTTAGTCCATTTTGATCTGATTTTTTGTGCATGGTGTTAGGCACAGGTCCAAATTCATTTTTTACATGTTGCTGCCCAGTTTTCCCAACACCACTTGTTGAAGAGGCTTTCCTTACTCCATTTTAGACTCATTGTACCTTTATCAAAGATTAAATGATCATGTGTTTGAGG